>JABLUY010000039.1:156602-180849 GCA_013306675.1 Thraustochytrium sp. TN22 | reverse complement strand
GGACCATCAAGCACGATCGCGCCGCGACGTCGTGCGGCTTCAGGCCGCCCTGCTGCTGCTGCTGCTGCTGCTGATGATGATGATGATGGTTCGCTCGAGCGAGCGAGCGCGAGGCTCGAGAAATTGCTTCTACTACGACCACGACTCCACGACGTCCGCGTGGACCATCAAGCACGATCGCGCCGCGACGTCGAGCGGCTTCAGGCCGCGCTGCTGCTGCTGCTGCTGATGACGATAATGATGATGATGGCTCGCTCGAGCGAGCGAGCGCGAGGCTCGAGAAATTGCTTCATGTGAGCTGGAGCATGTGGTGCGGTTTGTGGAGCTGGAGCATGTGGTGCGGTTTGTGACGTGCCACGACGGCAGGCATCTGGAGGCGTCTTCTGGCCGGTGATGATGATGAGGCTCGAGCATTCGGCTCGTTCTAGCCTAGCGAGCGCGAGGCTCGAGGATTTGAGCGAGAGATCCAGCTAGCTAGGCTGGAGCGAGGCGAGTGGTGCGGATCCGGGCTGCGGTCAGAGAGGTGACGTGACGATCGGCAGCTTCAGGCAGCTTCAGGTCGGCGCTGCTGATGATGATGACGAGCTAGTGCTGGTGCTGGAGGTGGCCGAGCGAGAGGCTGCGCCGAGCGACTGCTGCGAGGGCGGGCACGACTTGCTTGATCTTCGAGGTGATGAAGCCGCGTCAGCCGACCCGTAGAGATCTGGGACTGCTTGTGCCTCGGAACCGTGCTCGGGTTGTGCGAGGCGGTGCTGCGGCACTAAAGGCAAGTGAATGCGAAGATTCCACTGGCCTGCGTGATGAACAGCAGCGACAGGGTCCGCTTGAAGTTCCCAGAGATGCGCACGAGAAAGATTGCGCCAGTACAGCAAGTTTTCTCCTCTGACACCTCTGGCCAGCACCTAAGGACGCACGAGGGCGTCCTTTTGCGTGGCGGCCACTGGGCGCCCGTCAAGGGTCAAACTTAGCTTCCCTGATTTCACGAAAGAGCAAGTCGCGAGAGCGATGTGCAAGGCAGAACCAGGCATTTCTGAAGCACGCAAGCACAGGCAAAGAGATGTGCACGCTCTCGACGCGCTACCCAATGGGAGTCGTGCCTGGGACCCATTCGCGCTTTGCCACTGGCGTCTGCTCGAAAAGGGTGCGAGCGAGGGCCGATGCCTCAGGAAGCGGTGGCAAAGGATTCGACGATCGAGTTGCAGCACCTTGTTCCCCAGAAGCTTTTGCCTCGCGGACTGCGCTGGCTCACCGCCGAGACAGACTGCGCGGACTACTGGTTGGCTCGACTTCGCGCACACCTGGGGGACCGGGGACCGGCAAGTGACGATCATCACAACCAAGTAACTTCTAAATAAAGAAGCTGCCAAGCTTGGCAAGCGAACGCTGCCGACCGCTCCTGCGTGGCCCGGTGGCCCGGCCCCGGCCCCGGTCAGCCCCGGCCGGCCCTGGCGACAGCTCGAGAACATGCGGCGAATCTTGCATGGGCCTCATTGGCGATTCTCGTTGTTGTTCAAGAACCCAAATGAGGCACAGGGCCGGCTCGTAACGTTAGTTGCACGAGAGTCTCGCATTGGCGGGGTCAGTGCCACTCAGTGGGCAAAAGTATCAACGGGAGTCTCCCTGCCGCGTCTCTCCGTGGACGAATCAAACAAGGTGCCATTCCTCGTTCATTTCATGCTCTCCTGACCGCCGAGCGGCCGAAGGGCCGGCGCGCCTGCCGGGCCCTGCGTGCGGCGGCGCTGGCGCTGGCTGACTGGCGTTACGTCAGCACGCCAGCGCCTCGGCCGCCGAGGCCGTGCGCCAACGCGGCGGGGCCTGGCCTCGGCCAGGCCTGACGGTGAGTGGCAGTGGCGGCGGCGTGGCAAGCTCGGCCTCGTAGCTGCGCACGCTGGCTTGCTTTCGCCCGCCCGGTCATCTGACATCATGCATGCTGTTGCGCGTCATGCGTGCCGTTCAGCAGCTGGCTCCGTCAACGGCACGGCCTGGCCGGGCCTGCCAGTCGGCGGGCCGGCCGGCTGCGCCGCTGCTGGCCGGGCGTGCGTCGCGTCGCGTCGCGTTGCGCTACGTTGCGTTGCGTTGCTTTGCGCGGCCTTGTGTCGCGTCGCCTCCGGCCTGCACCGCGCGGCGCAAGCTGCACCGGCGGCGGGCCGGCGGCCACGACTTGCTCCAAGACTTGTCCAAGTGGTTGGACGGGCGCGACCGCCTGCGGCCAAGCCTCCCCAAGGCAAAAGGCAGGCGCTGATGACGGCACAATCCCGCATGATGACGATCGCTGTGCTGCTCTCCTCTTGTGTGCTCTCGTGAGGTGGTGGTCCCGATCGTGGCGCCACGCGCCCTCCCTCGGGTGGTGACTGTGACTGAAAACACAGCCTGAGCAGGCAAGGAGCCTGCCGCGGCGCCTGCCTGCTTGCCTCCCAGGCACTGCACCTGCACAGCGCGCTGCTGCACAGCTCGCACTTAGCTCAAGCTCGCAGGCCTGGTGGACAGGGCCAGGGCGGGCCAGGCCACGCACGCCCTCACGATGCCGTGCCGTCCGCCCGCCCCCGCGGCGGGCAGTCAAAAGCTCGCTCGCCTCTGCGCCGCTCTGCGCCTAGCCCGAGCTCGTACCGTCCGCCGTCCGCGACGACGCACGAGGGCGGCGCGGCCCTTGGCCAAGTTGGCCGGCCGGCATGGTCCTCGCTCTCGTCCCGCCGCAGGCGGCGCTGCTTCCTCGAGACCCCGTGCAGCGCGCGCGCGCGCGCGCGGCGCCGACCTCCACGTGAACCTCGCTTGTCTCCAGCCCTTTCAGCGCGCTCGTCCCGCGCCGCGCCACGGCTGCCACCGGCCGGCCGGCCGGCTGGCTTGCGCCAGGAGCCCCGAGGCCCGCCGGCGAGGCCCGCGCGCCACTGCTTCGCGTTTTTTGCGCCCCGCGCCGCGCCGGTCTCCGCGCCGCGCGCCGCGGGCTGGTCCGAGTCCTTGCCGTACTGCTGCGCCTCCTCGTCCATCCGCTCGAGCGGCGCCGCGCTTTCGAATTTCGAATTTCGAAAAATTCCCTCCTCGCCTCCAAATCGCGCGCGATCAAACTCCCGCGCGCCGCCCGACGGCGCCGCGGGCGCGCTGCCGCGCTCGCTCCGCGCAGCGCCGCGCCGCGCGGCGCAGCGCCTGCCACGAGAAAGGACCTGACTGATGAGACAGAGGCGGGCTCTGCGCTGGCGCCCCGTCGCCGGTAACCGCTGCGGCTTCCCGCGGCCACTGGCCGCCCGACGGCCGGCCTGCGTTGGGCGCTGCGTTGGGCGCTGCGCGGCGCTGCGCAGCTGCTCTTCTCTTCCTCGCCGCACGCCGGCCGCGCGCCGCTCGCCCGCGCGCTCGAGTCGAGGCGCAGGCGCCGGCGGCGCCGAAGGGCCGCGGAAGCGCCGCCAGGCCGTGGGCGAGGGCGGCCAGCCAGGCCCTCCTGCAGGGCAGTGCAGGCGCTCCAACTAACTCACCTCACTAACCTCGCTCCGGCCTAGCTCCCGCCGCCGCCGCCGCCCCGCCCGCCCCGCCCGCCCGCCGGCTCCCGCGCGCGCCGAGGCCGTCGCGACGGTCGCGGCGCCGAGACGCTCGCGGCGCGGCGCGGCGGCGCCTCGCAGGAGGAGGCGCGGTACGAGCCCGGAAGGCGCGCGGCGGACGACGGGAAAAGGGGCGCGACCAGACGGCGGCGCGCGGCCAACGGCGCCAGGCCGGCAAGGGCTGCGCTGGACGCGGCACGGCTTCGGCGACGGGCTCCAGGAAGCGCGGCAGAGCGGCAGGAACGAACTCGGCGGTGACGGGGCGAGCGGCGGGAAGCGGCGCGGTGACCAGCATTGCACGGCGAGCCTGACTCGTCGCAGCTCAGCTCAGCTCAGCTCAGCTTGCTTGCTGCTTGAAGAAGAAGGAGGCGAGCGCAGGCGGCGGAGCAGGACAGGCAGACCCCGATCGGAGGGAGCTGGCGACTGACACACAGGCAGGCAGGCAGGCAGGCAGACAGACAGACAGGCAGGCAGCCGGACAGGGAGAGCGAGGCGCAGAGCGTTAGCGAGGGCCAGGACAAGGAGCGAGGCAGGCAGGGCAGAGCAGAGCACAGCAGCAGCAGCAGCATGAGCGCGAGCGTGGGCGGCGCGGCCAGGCGAGGCGTGGCGGAGAGGGCCGGCGTGAGCGGCGCGCTGCGCGAGGCCGTAGGCGGCGCGGCGAGGCGGAGGTGGAGGGTGTCGGGCGCCGTGCCCAACAGGGCGACGCTGCGCAAGAAGGCGGCCGCGGCGACGCAGCAGCAGGGCGAGGCGGCCGCGACCGGCGCGCCGAGGTGGCGGTCGACGCATGCGCCGCGCAAGCACTTCGTGACGGAGCAGCAGGGCCTCGGCGCCGCCGTGGTGCACGGCAGCTACGGCCACCTCGGCGAGGACGTGCCCGTGCCCGGCTTCCTCAAGGTGCCCAAGACGGCGTCCATCATCGGCGCGCCCATGAGCATGGGCCAGCCGCGCAGCGGCACCGACATGGGCGCGCAGATCCTGCGCGGCTGCGGCCTCGAGGGCACGCTGCTGGACCTCGGCTGGCGCCTCGACGACAAGGGCGACCTCGAGTTCGACGAGCCCACGCGCGACGACCCGCAGCTCGACCGCTCCAAGGTCAAGGGCATCGCCAAGAACTGCTTCACCGTGGGCCGCAGCCTCAAGAAGATCCACGACGCCGTCTACGACGCCGCCAAGGCCAACGAGTTCGCCCTCATCCTCGGCGGCGACCACTCCATCTCGGCCGGCACCGTCTCGGCCATTCTGCGCCGCCGCCCCGACACCGGCATCATCTGGGTCGACGCGCACGGCGACCTCAACACGCCCGAGTCCAGCCCCAGCGGCAACATGCACGGCATGCCGCTCGGCCTGCTCCTCGGCCTCATCGACCCCACGCTGCTCCCCGGCTTTGAGTGGTTCAAGGACGTGCCCCGCCTCGACCCGGCTCAGATCTGCTTCGTCGGCCTCCGTGACCTCGACTCGGTCGAGCGCGAGGTCATCCGCGAGAAGAAGATCACCGCCTTCACCATGCACCACGTCGACCGCTACGGCATCGGCGGCGTCATGGACATGGCCATCGAGTCCATGCGCAAGCCCGACGGCTCGCTCCGCCCGCTCCACCTCTCGTACGACATTGACGCCGTCGACCCCGAGGTCGCGCCCAGCACCGGCACCGTCGTGCGCGGCGGCCTCAACTTCCGCGAGGCCCACTACGTCGCCGAGGCCGTCTCCGACACCGGCATGCTCGGCTCCATGGACCTCGTCGAGGTCAACCCCAAGCTCACCCCGGGCCCCGAGTCCGAGATGACCGCCGCCATCGGCATGGCCCTCATCTCCTCCGCCATGGGCTCGCGCATCATCTAAACCACCTGTTTCCCCATCCTCAAGCGAGAATCGAGCCAGGGGGGGTGGGGGGTAGGGAAGCAGAGAGACGCTGTCATCCTCCCTCCGCTCCGCTCATGGACCGAGACGCGAGAATCGGCTTCTCGCGAGAACCCGCGAGAACCTGCGAAAACCAACGGGAGACCTTCCTTCTCCCTCACCCGTCCCGACGGGCTCCATCCATCGCATCCTACCCTAGTCGAGACAACTGTCACGTACAGACGTCCTCGCGCCGGCCGCGCTCCCTTCCTGCTCGACAAAAGCAGGATACTGATGGCCATTCTTTCTGTGCGCGTCGGCGGCGTTTCGCCTCTCTCTGCACTTAGCTAGCTAGTAGCTGCCACTCGCCCTCCCTTCCTGAGGGTGTTGTCGTCGCGCGAGCACTGTCCTCGCGCTTGACATGGCCTTCGACCACGCGACTCGTTTGTTGCATCTGTGCAACAGACAATTCCACTCACAGTCGTTCTTTCTCGTTCCATTGCATGCATGCGCACATCATGCCTCAATGTGAAGCAAAGAAGAGACCGGCGTCGCTTCCTTCTCATCCTAGTAGTCATCCAATCTCATTCAGTCAAAAAGAAAAACAAACTGAGAGTGGTAGTGTAACCGCTTCTTTCGCCACGATTGGGCTCCGCAGCCAGTGTGCACAACCACGTCGACACCTGCAAAAGCATGAACAAGAACGCCGCAAGAACTTGGCGAACAAGTGTTGTCCAGGTGAATGGCGGTGAAAGGAGATCATGAACGGCGGTGAACGCAAGATCATGAACGGCGGTGAACGCAAGATCATCTCACACCTTTGTGTCATTCAAAGTCAGGCTGTTTTGTTTGTTGTTTGCACATGTGTCTCTCCCTCTACCGCTCTCTCTCTCTCTCTCTCTCTCTCTCTTTGAAAGGTATCTCTCATCACTTGTGCTGACGGCGGAGCACAGTCTTAATGTGGGCCGCCACGTCGTCGAGATCGCGCGACCCAAGGCCCTCGGCAGCCGCCAAGGCGTCCGTGACCGCGGAATGGTCAACGTCTGTGATAGGAGGGCGTACAACCAAGAGGCAGCCGACCGCCAGAGCAGCGCGGTGCGCGGCATCGACCTCCTTGCTACCCTGGGCGGCGCAGGCCTGGAGCGCCTGGAGCGCGGCCTGCAACAACCGCTGGCGCGTGGCGTCCGAGGGCTGCGTCGAGCCGTGCGCCAACTTGTTCGCACAGTTCAGCAGGCAGGTTGCCGCGGCACCGCGCACGTTCTTGTTCGGGTACTCGGTGAGCGCGCGTAGGGGCTCCACCAAGACGTCCGCCGTGGGCTCGCCGTCCTGGTCAGGTGCCGCGAGCGCTGCAACGGCGGCGTCCGCAGTCGGCGAGTGGCGAAAGAGGTTGGCCACAACGCGCGCGCCGAGAAGCGCCGGCGCGAGAGACGCGCTCTCCGCGCCCGGCGGGCTCGCGGCCGCCAGTGCACGTCGCAGGAGCGCGGCGGTGTGCGGCGCGAGCTTGGCGCTGCCGTCAGGGTGCGTCAGCACGAGGCGGACCAGGTCCAGCACCGGGAAACCGGCCGCCAGGTCCCAGCTGCCTACCGCGCGCATCAGCGCCTTGATGCCGGCAGGCGCCACCGTCGTCGCGTGGTACCGCGACGTCTGCTTGAGCACGGCTGCCAGCTCGCGCAGCGCGCCCAGCTCGCCGTCGCTCAACGGCGCGGCGCTCTCGCCGTTCACCTCCTCCAGCTTGCCCATGATCTTGTCCAGGTCGCCGCTCTCAAACGCCTGGCCGGCGGTGAACTGCAGCGGAAAGGGGGCGCCCGCGCCGGCACCCGCCGCAGCCTCGTCCACATCCATCGCCGCGCCGCAGCTGCCGCCGCCCACGTCGCCGCTACCGCTACCGCTACCGCTGCCGCCGCTCATGTCAATGGTGGGCGTCTGTGAGGACTGGCCGCGCACCTGCTGCACGAACTCTGCAATCTGCTGCACGTGGTGCTCGGAAAGCTCGTACTTGGCGACAAACTGCTGCGCGACCACGTACGGGGAGTCGCCGTTGTTAAAGCCAAGCTTGAGCTTGCGCGTGCCCCCGGACGCCGGGTCCTCCACCTCGACCGGCACAACCTTGTCGTACTCGACGCCGTCGATGGTCTCCTTGCCGGCGTCGCCCATGACCTCGCCCACCTCGATCCACGTCTGCGACGTGGCCGACCACGAGTACACCCAGGCCTGGCCGTCCTTGTTGAACATCTTGACCTCGCCGTCGCTGCCGCCGGGCTGCGCCTCGTAAATCTTGGCCAGCTTCGTCGGGTCGATCTTCTGGCCGCCGTTGGACGCCTTGTTGGCGATGGCCTCGCGCGTGCGCATCGCCTCGTTCACGTAGCCCTCGCGCACCTCGGCCGGCGCCAGGCGGTCCGCCTCGCGCGAGAACACGCGCACCACGCCGTCCGACCCGCCCGTCGCCAGGTCCCCGTTCGGCAGCTGCACCACGCACCACACCGTGCACGGATGCGCGATCTCCTCCTCGGCGGCCGCCGCGTCCGGGTTCCACACGCGCACGCAGCAGTCGTCGCACGCCGAAGCCAGTCGCGAGAAGCCGTCCACCGGCGCCACGCAAAAGTTGAACGCCGGAGACCCCTCCGGCCCGGGCGGGTTGCTCATGGTCGCCAGCACCGTCAGCGCGCCGCCGTCCGCCGACCATACGCGCACCGTGCCGTCGTTCGACGTGCTCGCGAAGGTCGACCCGTCCGCCGCCGCGGCGCACAGGCTGCGAATCGCGCCCTGATGCTCCGTCGCCGACGCCACCTGCTTGCCCTCGCGCCACAGCCGCAGCTGGAAGCCCTCCACGCGGTTGTTGCGCTGCACGCCGGCCGACCCGGTCACCACCGCGCCGCCCGGCAGCGCCAGCACGCACACGCCATTCTCGTGCCCGGGCAGCTCGCGCCGGCACTCCCCGCTGCGCAGATCCCACTCGCGCGCGGTCCCGTCCCAGCTCCCGCTCAGCAGCACCTCGCGCTCCGCGTCCCACGCCAGCGCCGACACCGGGCCCTGGTGCCCGGTCAGCGTGCCTCGGATGCTCCCATCGTTCGCGTACCACCTGATCTTGTGGTCCTGGCAGCCCGTCACGAACCCCAGCTCGCCCGGCAGCGCCGTCACCACGCCGACCCAGTGCTCGTGCTCCAGCAGCGCGGCCGCCTCCTCGAACCCGCGCCCCTCGCGCACCGGCCGCCACACCTTTGCGATGCGGTCGCGGCTCCCGGACACCACGCGCCCGTCCGCCAGCGCCGCCAGCCCGCGGATGTCGCCCTGGTGCCCGTACAGCTCCGCCACCAGCTCGAACATGATGAGGATGACCTCGGCCAGCGCCAAGCGAAGCGACGCGACGCGAAGCTGAGCTGTGCTGCGCAGCGCTGCGTGTGCCGCGCCGCGCCGCCGCCGCCGCCGCCGCCGCCGCCGCCGCCGCCGCTACCACCGCCGCCGCGCCAAGAGCTGGCAGAGAGTTTGGGCTTTGTTTGCTCGCGTTGGAACGAAGCTTCAACGGCGGATCTCAGCAATGGACGACCTTGATGATCATCAGATGACACGCGAGGAGAGGCCTTTGCTTGGAAGTGCAAGGCTGCAAGGCTGCTTGCGCTCCGGTCTTGATGCTCTTCTTCTTCTTCTTCTTCTTCTTCTCCTTCTCCTGAGCATACTGGCTTGCCCGAAATTGGATCACTTGGCGTTCTCACGGGTGTTCGAGCATGAGCTCGAGCTCGCTCGTGCGTCTTCAAGAGACTCGTGCGAAGATGAGAGACGTCCGCAAGGTGCTCATACCTGTAAAGTCCGCGAGAAGGGCGTGCTCGAGAGCTTTCGACGTCCCTCGAAGCCTTGCCTTGTTTGGCGCGAAAACGAGTGGCGTCCGCAAGGTGCTCGTACCTGTAAAGTCGGGCTCGGATGGTTTCGTTCCTCAACACCTTGCACTTGGTTGACGGCTGCGACGCGAAGACGAGCGACGTCCGCAAGGTGCTCGTGCCTGTAAAGTCCGCGACAAGGTCGTACTCGGAGGTTTCAACACCTTGCACTGCTACGCGCACTTGCACTTGGTTGGCTGCGACGCCGCATTCCGAATCGCACTTGTGCAAAATCATCTTCTCTTCTTTTTTTTTTTGTTCTTCAATTGCCACACGACTTGCCACGGTCAAGCTTAGCGCGGGGCAGCGGCAATGTTGCCACCGTCGACGGTGTAAATGGAGCCCGTGGTGGCCGGAGCCGTAGCGAGGGAGAGGAAGGCGGCGGCGACGTCGGCGGCAGAGACCTCGCGCTGGAGCAGGTTGGACTTAAAGTACTGATCAGCGGTCAGGCCGCGAGCCTGGGCGCGCTTCTCGACGAGAGCAATGTCAAAGAGGTTGGTGCGCACGCGGTCGGCGTTGACGGCGTTGGCGCGGATGCCGCGGTCGCCGTACTCGACACAGTACTGGCGCATGAGGGCGAGGGCGCCGGCCTTGGCGACGCAGTAGGGGCCGAGCTTGGGGCCCGGGTTGAGCGGCGCCTTGGAGACGTTGTAGAGCAGGGCGCCGCCGGTGTTCTGCGCGACCATGCGGCGCACGGCGCAGCTGGAGACCCAGTGGTGGCCGTAAAAGTTAATGTCCATGGACTTGCGCAGCGCGTCGGGCTCGACGCTGGCGAGGCCCGGGGCAGCCTGCACGACGACGCCGGCGTTGGAAACGACGAGGTCGACGCCGCCAAAGGCGACGCAGGCGTCGTGGAAGGCAGCCTCGACCTGCTCCGGGTCGGAGACGTCCGCAATAGTGCCCGCGGCACAGAACTTGTTCTTGGTGGCGGCAATGACGGCCTCGACGCCCTCGCGCACGCGCTCCTCGAGGAGGTCGACGATGAAGACGCAGGCGCCGGCGCGCGCGAAGGCGATGGCGGTCTCCAGGCCAATGCCAGAGCCGCCGCCCGTGATGAGGCCGATCTTGCCCTGGAGCGCGCCGGCCGGCTTGGCGCCGAGCTTGAGCTTGGCCTGCTCGAGCGACCAGTACTCCACGTCAAAGATCTCCTCGGTGTTGACGGGCTCGAAGCTGCCGCCCGCGGCGATGCTCGAGAGCAGCGTCGGCACGGTGTGCTCGTAAATGTCGCCGGCCACGTAGCACGAGGCGGCGTCCCGGGCCACGGTGAAGACGCCAAAGTGCTCCACCAGCAGCACGCGCGGCAGCGGATCAAGCTCCTGCAGGTTGCCACCCGAGCGCTTGTTGTTCTCCGCAAAGTAGTTGTGGTAGCGCGTCACGTAGCCCTGGATCTGCTTGCGGAGGTAGTCGCGCAGCGCCTGGTCGCCCTTGGGCGTCTCCGCCACGCCCGCCGGGTCCTCCCCGTTGCGCTTGTAGAAATGGTCCTCCGTCAGACCGCGCACGACGAGCGGGATCTGCTTGGTGCGGATCACGTGGTCCGGCGTGATGCAGCCGATCTGCGAGACCTGCTCGCACTCCTCCGACTGCGCAAAGGCCGCGAGCTCCTCCGACTCGCGGTACACCACCAGCCAGCTGCCCTTGCGCTCATCCATCTCCGAGAGGAGCCCGCGCAGGATGCCGGCCGTGCGCCCAAAGAAGGCGCGCGAGGGCTCCTCCCGCGGCCGCAGCGTCAGCGCCTTGTGCTCGCGCGACGCCAAAAAGCGCTCGGCCATGCTCACCGCCTGAATGTGCTTCTCGTACGACTCCTTGGCCTCCTCGCCCCACGTGAAGAGCCCGTGCTTGAGGAGAATCAGGCAGTCCAGATCGTCGCCGGCCTCGGCCAGCACCTTGCGCGCCGCGCCCGCCAGCGGGAAGCCCGGGATGTGGTACGGCACCACGGCGAACTTGAGCTTGCCCTGAAAGGCCTCCTCGAAGAGCTCCGTCGCCTTCTCCAGCGAGTGGTCCGCCAGCGCCACGATGGCGTCCGCGTGGCTGTGGTCCACGAAGCGCGCCGGCAGCAGCGCGTGCAGGAGCGTCTCCACGGACGGCGTCGGCGACGACGCGTCCATCATGTGCGTGCGGAACTCGTTCACCATGTCCGGGTCGCTCATCGAGTCCAACTCCAGCAGCTTGCGCAGATGCGCCAGCTCCACCTGCGGAAAGCCGCGCGGGATGATACTGTCCAGCCCGTACCCGCTGCCCTTGACGCACAGCACATCTACCTCATCGCCCACGCGCGTGCGGGCGCGCAGCTTCACGCTCGTGTTGCCGCCCCCGTGCAGCACCAGCGACGCCTCGCGCCCAATCAGGTTGCTCGTGTAGCAGCGCACGGCCAGGTCCGCCGGCGCCTCCGGGAACCTCGCGCAGTACGCGTCCGCCTCCGCCTGGTCGTACGCAGGGTACTCCACCTCCTGCACGCGCACCGGCCCGTGGCCCACGTCCGACAGCCCGCTGCACCCGCACGCCATCTTCCCCGCGATCTTCGCCCCTGCCTTGGCCTTGAACTTGAACTTGATCGCGATCTGCAGCGGCGGCCATTCATCCATCCCTCTCCGAGGGTCACTCGCGCCCCGGGGTGCGCGCGCCGGGCCCACCGGGAGGGGCGCCAGCGGCCGCCGGCGGCCGGAGGGGTCATGCCATGGATGTCGATCAGTCAGGAATCAGGATTCACTGCCAGGATGCGTGCGAGGACAGAGCGTCGGTGGGACCGCCAAGCCAGACCGAGGCTGCCGCCAGACTCGCAGGACGCTGGGACGAGCCGTGGAGTCAAGATGGGTCAAGCGTGCACCGCGTCGGGAACGAGCCTGGTTGGACAGGCTTGTGGACCAGCAGCACGTGGACACCGGGGGGAAGAGCAGACGACGCAAGCCGAGCTATACGATGGACGATAAGAGGAAGGAGGCAATGCCCCGTGAGACGAGACGATGCTGGCTGTCCTGGCAAGCTCTTTCTCGTCAGACGCGCTTCTCGACGGTGATGCAGAGTGTTTTCTACCTAAATTAATTCGCGTGCCGCCCTCATCCTTCTACGAAAGGTCCATATAGCGGCACACGTTGTCATAGCCCAAAGAAACGGGCTCCGTGACGCCCGGAAGTCGCACCATGGCTTTGTAGTCCTTCTCCAAAAGGCCAAGCATGATGCCACGGGCCCCGCGATGCGCAAAGCCAGGATCGCCGGAGACCACACGCACAGGCCCGCCCTCGGCGGGCAGCACAGTTTCCAGGTGGCTCTCTTTGGCGGAGAGTGCCACGTCTGGCTCGTCCACGAGCTGCAGCTCCGCCCCGAAGCGTTTGCGGTCCGTGTCGCCAGCCGAGCGCCGCGCGTCCACGACCACGGCCTTGGTGTTTTTGTATTTGCTGCCGCCCACCTTGCTAGAGACAATCTTGACAATGAGCCCTGGCGCGAGCCAGCTGCCATCCAGCATGTCGCGTGTCATGACCTCCGATGGTGTGCGCGTCTCGTTGGCGCGTTCTTGATTGTCCTTTGTTTGCGCGGCAGCCTGCGCGGCCTGCTGCTGCTGCTGCTTCTGCTGATGCTGATGCTGCTCGTCGTCCTTGCCACTTTCCTGGTCTTGGCCTTTGGCGTTTTCCTCTTGGGCTTCTTCTTCCGCGTCGTCCTCGCCCTCCTCCTCCTCCTCCTCGTCGTCCTCTTCGAAGGCGAGACGGCGGCGCTTCTTGCCAAGCTTGCCGGCGCCGCCCAGGTCGACGCGGAAGGAAGCGAGGTCAGCGCCGTCGACGGTGGACGGCGCGGCAGGCGCGGCCGGCCCGGCTTGATCCGCCATGGCCCTGACGTGGTCGTCCACCCTCTTGCGGCGGCGCTCCTCGTCGTCGACGTCGAGCCTTCGCTTGCGCAGCGCGTCGGCGTCGAGCTGGCGCTGCACGTGTTTGGGGTCGCGGTTGATCCACTGGATGCGGAAGCCGCGGTCGGTCTCCTCGCCGCGCACGACGCCGTCCTCGACGAGGTGCTTGACGAAGTGCGTGAGCGTGGTCCAGCGCGTCGCGTTCATGTGCACGTGCGTCTTCTCCTGAATGTACTCATTGTAGACGGCGTTGGCGTCCACCATCTTGGACTGGTGCCTGCGCGAGAGCAGGTCCACGTAGCCCTGCTTGAAGCGCTCGGAGAAGTCGTCCAGAAACTTGCTCTGGTTGCTGCGGAACTCCTCCATCTTGCGCATGTGCGCCTCCGACGTGCAGTGGCACTTGAAGCCGTTCTCGTCGCGGCACTGCTTCTCGCACATCTGGCAGTAGAACTTGAGCTTGCCCAGCCCGCGCGCCTTGAGCGCGTTCGCCACCGCCTTGGCCGACCCGGGCGCCGCCTTGCGCCCCATGGCGCCGCCGCGGGGACGAGAGCGAGCGAGCGAGCGAGCGAGCGAGCGAGCGAGCGAGCGCCGCAACGCGCCGCGCGCGCCCGCGCCCGCCGCCGCCGCTCGCGCGCGGCGGAGGACGCGCGGCGGGAGAGCGGAGGAATGCAGGTTTGAACTCAAGCCGCCAAGAGCGTACCGCCGCCAGACGCCCTTCGCCGCCGCCGCCGCCGCCGCCGCCGCCGCCGCGCGCCGAGCAGCGGCGAGAGCGCGCGAGAGAGCGGGCCAGCGCGCCCCCGGCCGGCCCCCGCGGCGCGCGCGCAGCGGCAGGCGCGGCGCGGCGCGGCATCGCCGGGCGCGGGGCATTTGTTCATTTCCAGCAGGCGCGCGCGCGCGCGCGAGGGCGAGCGCGCGCGGGCGAGCGCGAGCGCGAGCGCGAGCGCGAGCGGGGCCCCGCCGCGCGTGGCTGGCCGAGGAGCGGCGCCGGCGTAGAAGGCCGAGCGCAGCGCCGGCGAGAGCATGTGCGACGACACGGTGTGCCTGTGCCTGGCGGACGTGGGCACCAAGGAGCAGAACTCGTGCTGGCTAGTCAAGGATGCGTGCGGGCTCATCTGCGCGAGCATCACGCAAGGGCTGCTGATGTTTGCTGAGTACGTGGTGGTCTTTGACGTGGTCATGCCGCTGTACGGGGACAGCCTGTCGGGCCAGGTCCACGTGGTGGCCTTCACCACGTGCATCGTGCTGGCCATGATCTCGCACATCCGCGCCATGACCACCAACCCGGGCGCCGTGCCCAGCAACGCTGTGCCGCCCGACTTCGAGCCGGGCGACACGGGCAAGAGCTACCGCGTCTGCCTCAAGTGCGACTCCTTCAAGCCGCCGCGCTCGCACCACTGCTCCATCTGCCAGCGCTGCGTCGTCAAGCTGGATCACGTAAGTTGCCTCTTTTCTGTTTGCGGACCAGGCGGCTCGACACACGGACTGACGCGGCCGGCGCTTGATTTCTTTCTAACGTTTCGTGGGCACCAACACAGCACTGTCCGTGGGTCAACAACTGCGTGGCGCTCGGCAACCACAAGTTCTTCCTGCTCTTCTTGCTCTACGTCTTCCTTGCGAGCATCTACGCGCTCACGCTCATCGGCGGCCACTTCGTGCACTGCTCGGGCCGGTCGGCGGCCACGCGCCGCCAGCGTCTGCGCGCTGAGCGCCTGCGCAAGCGCGCCGAGATGAACGGCGACGTTTCCGTGGGCCAGATGGTGGACGGGATCCTCGACGCTACCGCCAGCGTGCTCACCGACCCGCCCTCCTACCCCGAGTGCGAGCTCCCTGTGCTCTCCAATATCCTCATGTTCTTTGTCATCCTCGAGGCCATCCTCTTTGGCCTCTTTACGCTCTGCATGCTCTGCGACCAGACAAGTATGGTCTTGACGGCCAACTCCAAGATCGACCGCCTGCAGGGCGCCAAGACCTCCAAGCGCCCCATGTGCGACAACCTCGTCGAGGTCTTTGGCGGCGAGCCCCGCTTCTCCCTCTTCTGGCTCCTCCCCACCAAGGTCACGCACTCCCGCCACGACGACGTATTTGGCTACCGCGTGCACGATCACGATGAGCTTGCCTCCATGAACACCGTCACCGTTCCTGATGACCCGACCGGCGCCCTCCCGCGCAAGATCGAACTGGTTTGAGATTGAACGGTAGGACGCGCGCGCGCGCGGAAGGCTGCTGCTGCTGCTGCTGCTGCGGGGGACGACGACGACAACGATGATGATGATGACGATGATGATGATGTACAAGGCCAGTTTTGTGAAGATGACGCTGCGAATACTGCGATTGCAACGCTGCGAATGCTCCGGGTGCTTCCACGAACGTTGTTGTGTTGCCGCAGGAGCTGGGCACCATTGCCGCTGCGAGTGAGAGCTGACGCATTACTGGTGCTGCGAGTGCTCCTGCGAACCTCGTCGTTTTTGCCGCCGAGGGAGCTGGCGCCATCTCGGAACGTGTCGCGTCTATTCCGGAACGACGCTGATTCAAGCCATCTCGGCTCAGGCTGGGTGCGGGGAACGCGCTGTGCTGACCTACGATGCTGCCAGCGGAGAGCGCACGTGTGGCGCTGTTGGGGTTGGTCCAGCCCTGACTGCGAGGCGGCTCGACTGCGAAGGAAGCGGCCGGCAAGCGCCGGCAAGCGCAGCGCTGCGTTCTGGCAACTCTCTCTCTCTCTCTGCAAACCGGTTTTGCGGCAGAGTCAACCTTGACGTGACACTTCGCTAAGAAGCTGCGAGCTGCAGTGAAACGCGCACAATGGCTCACTCGTTCCTCTTCCCCGCGGCGCCGGCCGCTTCCTTTCGCCGTGCCTGCGCGCCCCGTGGCCGACAACGAACCGTGAAGGAATTGCGCTCCGCCGCTCTCCGCTGTTGCGCCGCCCGCTGCGCTTGCTCGCTTTTTTGTCCTGCGTGTGCCGGCCAGTCGAGCCGCCGCAGGGCTGGACCCCCCCCCCAAACACACATGCGCTCTCCGCGAGTGCGCAGCTGGACCACGACGTCACGCACCGTGAAGGAACTGGTCGGGCTGGCTCGTCACGGCGCGCTGCGTGCCACCGACACTTCTTCAAGTTGTAGGCCTTTAGCTAGCCCGGGGGCATGGAGGTCTCCGAGTCTGGCCAGACTCAGACTGATGATAGACTCGAGAGAACGGTTCTCCCGGACCAAGTCAAGAACTGCGGAGGATCCAAGGCAAATTTAGCTACTGGTCGATCTTCCAACTCGGCATGCGCGGCCGGGCGCGGCTGCGCCGTACGCCGCCGGCGTACGCCGTGGATGTCCTAGGTTTAGCATTCGCTGGCCGACTCGGACTCGGACGGCGGGCTTGACACCAGCAGGCTGTTGCGTCGCGTGCGTGGCGTCGCGTGCTCTGCCCAGCCGCCGCCCCCATCCACGGCACGAGAACTTGAAGAGAACTCGTGGGGAAAGCTTGCTCGCCTTGCCCCAGCAGCTCAGCTCCTCCTCCAAGCGGAACAGAGCCGTCTTCGAGTCCGGATTGACGCGAGCCTGGCCAGGGCCAGGGCCCCAGGGCGGGCAGCAAAAGTCCAACGCTGGAAACGATCTTCTCGTGAGACAGCATAGCAGATCGCTCGCAGCTCAGCTGAGATTGGGAAAGAGTTCGACATGGAGGCGATGAAGGCGTACCCAGGTCTCACCACCGGCCTGTTGGGCATCTTCCACACGGGCTCGCCCGTAGTGGACATGATGATCGCCCTGCTCCTGCCCATGCTTGTTTCGGCGCTTGTGGCATGGTACCAGCGGTCGGCCCGCAGGCACGTCGAGAACATCTGGGAGCTCATCTTCGTAGGCCGCACCTATGTGCGCGAGATCCGCTGCGAGGAGATGAGCTACCGCGCCTCGGAGGAGTCCAACACGCGCAACAACATCCTGCAGAAGGCGCTGAGCCTGTATGTCGGCCATCTGCGCGACCAAATCCACTACCGGCGCGCGTCGACCAACCTCATGGCCATCAAGGAGCAGAGCACCTTCAACAGTGACTCGTGGATAACGCAGTACGGCTCAACCTTTGAGCAACTGCAGGGATACAAGCTGGTGAACTTGCCCAAGCAGGACGAGTGGGCCGGCATTGAGGAGGGCTTACAGTTCCGCATCAGGCAGGAAAGCCGCACGTTCGAGGTGCACGGGATGCCGCGCGAGCGCAAGACGTCCATCTACTCGCTCAAGTCCTCGCGCAAGGACGGCGCCGACCACATCGAGAACTTCTTGGCCCGTGCCTTTGACTGGTACAAGGAGAGCGTGCGCGCCACCACCGACACCAAAACCAAGTACCTCTATATGCTGAGCAACGGGAGTTCCAAGACGGGCAATGGGAAGGAGAGCGAGAGCTCGGACGCCGCCCCCGGCCCCTTGCCGGCACGTCGCTTCGCGCTCAGCGGCCGCAAGACTTTCGACCACATCTTCTTCCCGGAGAAGGACGCCCTGCTCCACGCCCTGGACGACTTCATGGCCAAGCGCGGCAAGTATCAGGTCGAGGGCTTCCCGCACAAGCTTGGCATCCTCATGCACGGCCCGCCGGGCACAGGCAAGACCTCTGTCACCAAGGCACTCGCGCAGTACACTGGCCGCCACGTCGTCTCCATCAACCTGAACGCTATCCAGACGAACGAGGAGCTGCAGCGCGCCATGATCGACTGCCGCTTCTCGGTGCCCGGTGAGGACATGCCGATCGCGCTCAAGTACAGCGACGTAATCTTCTTGCTCGAGGACGTCGACGCCGCCACCAACATCGTGCACCGGCGCGCGGCGGCGCCCAAGGCGCGCACGCGCACGGCCAGCCCGGCCGCTGCCAAGGGGAGCGACGTGGTGGAGGGGTCCGATGCGTCTACCGAGCCCAGTACTGAGGGCTCCGAGACGGAGGGCGAGGGATCCGACAACGAGGTTGATGCGGACGTCTGCGTCGCCTCGCCTGTCTCGTCCACGGGCGCCGCCGATGTATTGGGCGCCATCTTCGCGGGCCTGGCGGCGAACTCGGGCGGCTCTAATGCGGACCGAGCACCGTTTGCCATTTTGGGCCAGTCGCAGACCGACAAGCTCTCGCTGGCCGGCCTGCTCGAGGTCATGGACGGCATCCTTGACACGGAGGGCCGCATCGTCGTGATGACCACCAACCACCCGGAGCGCCTGGATGACGCGCTGATTCGCCCTGGCCGCATCGACAAGATCTTCAACCTCACCTACGCGCGCGCCGACGCTGTCTGTGAGCTGACCAAGCACTACTTTGGCAGCATCGAGCCGGCGCACCGCGACCGCCTGCACGAGCTCTTCGCGCTGGAGGCGCTCCGCCTCACGCCCGCCATGCTCGAGAGCATCGCCTCGGAGGCCGCCACCGAGGCCGACTTTGTCGCCCACATCGAACGCGCCGCCCTTCACGTCCTCGGCGACGCCGCCCCCAAGTCGCTGCGGTGCGCCTGATAGACTTCTCCTTCTTCTCTCGATAGCTAGCTAGCTAGCTAGAGCCAGTAGAAAAGCTACTGGAGCTACTACTAGCTAGCTAGCTAGAGCTGTAGCTCGCCAGCTAGCTAGAGCTCGTACGTCCGCCACTCGCCAAGTCGCTGCTGCGGCGACGAGTAAATGAATGTTACAGGTTAGAAAATGTTGAGTCAGTCCGCGAGGACGTTCACGGAAGACCATGGCTGTTGCTTGCGCTCCAGGCCGGCCTGCAGCGCGTCAAAGCAGAGCTTGCGATGGGTGAGAAAGCGTTGCCAGCGGCGCATATAGTGCCGGAAGATGTTGGCCACGAGGCTAAAGTAAAAGCTCTGGATGAGCGCAAAGACGATGAGCAGCTGGATGAGCGCAAAGACGATGAGCAGCTGGGCGAGCTCGTAGCCCTCGTACACCAAGAACACATGGCGTGATGCGCCAGTGAGCCAAGGCCAGCGGCAACCGCAGCGTACGGGTCTGGCGTGGTCCAGAGCCGCTTGATTCGGCTTGAATGAGAAGCGCCAGTAGAAGATGACGGAGCCCGCCATGATGCAGAGCGCAATCACCATCGCCACGGGCGAGTACTCCCAGTAGTTGAGCGTGATCAAGCTCACGCTCTGCGCCGCAGTGAGGAAGAGCCATCACCCGATGGGGATGGCCAGGTAATGGCACCTCGCACAGCTGCGAGATGGTCGGGTCCCTTCCTCTCCCGCGGGCCGCTTCCTTTCGCCGTGCCTGCGCATTCCGTGGCCGACAACAATCGCGTTCCGGCACTCTCCGCTGTTGCGCCGCCCGCCGCGCGCGCTCGCTCGCTTGTCCTGCGCGTGCCCCGCAGCCGGCCGCTTCCTTCGCAGTCGAGCCGCCCTGGCGCAGCAAAGCTGGACCTCCCCCCACCACGCGCTCTCCGCAGCTGGACCACCACCGTGACCGTGAACGGCGTGAAGGAAGGGGTCGCGCTGGCTCGTGCGCTGCGTTCCGCTCAGGCTGTAGCACCGTCGTAGGGGCTTGTAGTAGCACGCCGGACAACTCTCCGCCAGACTCAGAGAGCTGTTCTCCCGGGCCGAGTCGTAGGTTCAGATCATCTCTGTCTCAACGCGCAGCTGGGCGCGGCTGCGCGCGCCACCTTCGTCACGGTATCGCTGGCCGACGGCGAGTTTGGCAAACTGGCACAGGCAGGCTGCAGCGTCGCGTGCCCCCGCCCAGCCGCCCCATCCACCGTGACGGCACGAGAACAGAACCCGTGGGGAAAGCTTGCCCGCCTTGCCAGCAACCATGCTTGTTCTCCAGCAGAACAGCCATCTTCAACGTGAGCCTGGCCAGGGTTCGGACCCCGTCGGGGCGAGCAGCAAAACTCCAACGCTGGAGACGAATTTCTCGTGAGACAGTAAAGCCTGAGATTGAGTTCGACATGGAGGCGATGAAGGCGTACCCAGGCCTCACGGCCGGCCTGTTGGGCATGTTCCATACGGGCTCGCCCGTGGTGGACATGATGATTGCCCTGCTCCTGCCCATGCTTGTTTCGGCGCTTGTGGCATGGTACCAGCGGTCGGTCCGCGAGCACGTCGAGAACACCTGGGAGCTCATCTTCGTAGGCCGCACCTATGTGCGCGAGATCCGCTGCGAGGAGATGAGCTACCGCGCCTCGGAGGAGTCCAACACGCGCAACAACATCCTGCAGAAGGCACTGAGCATGTATGTCGGCCATCTGCGCGACCAAATCCACTACCGGCGCGCGTCGACCAACCTCATGGCCGTCAAGGAGCAGAGCACCTTCAACAGGAACACGTGGTCAACGCAGTACGGCTCAACCTTTGACCAGCTCCAAGAGTACAAGCTGGTGAACTTGCCTAAGCAGGGCGAGTGGGCCGACATTGAGGAGGGCTTACAGCTGCGCATCAGGCACGAAACGCGCAAGTCCGAGATGAACGGGATGCCGCGCGAGCGCAAGACGTCCATCTACTCGCTCAAGTCCTCGCGCAAGGACGGCGCCGAACACATCGAGAACTTCTTGGCCCGTGCCTTTGACTGGTACAAGGAGAGCGTGCGCGCCACCACCGACACCAAAACCAAGTACCTCTATATGCTGAGCAACGGAAGCTCCAAGACGGGCAAGGGGAAGGAGAGCGAGAGCTCGCGCGCTGCCCTCGGCCCCTTGCCGGCACGTCGCTTCGCGCTCAGCGGCCGCAAGACTTTCGACCACATCTTCTTCCCGGAGAAGGACGCCCTGCTTCACGCCCTGGACGACTTCATGGCCAAGCGCGGCAAGTATCAGGTCGAGGGCTTCCCGCACAAACTCGGCATCCTCATGCACGGCCCGCCGGGCACGGGCAAGACCTCTGTCACCAAGGCACTCGCGCAGTACACTGGCCGCCACGTCGTCTCCATCAACCTGAACGCTATCCAGACAAACGAGGAGCTGCAGCGGGCCATGATCGACTGCCGCTTCTCGGTGCCCGGTGAGGACATGCCGATCGCGCTCAAGTACAGCGACGTGATCTTCTTGCTCGAGGACGTCGACGCCGCCACCGACATTGTGCACCGGCGCGCGGCGGCGCCCAAGGCGCGCACGCGCACGGCCAGCCCGGCCGCTGCCAAGGGGAGCGACGTGGTCGAGGGGTCCGATGCGTCTACCGAGCCCAGTACTGAGGGCTCCGAGACGGAGGCCGAGGGATCCGACAACGAGGCTGATGCGGACGTCTGCGTCGCCTCGCCTGTTTCGTCCTCGGGCGCCGCCGATGTGTTGGGCGCCATCTTCGCGGGCCTGGCGGCGAACTCGGGCGGCTCTGATGCGGACCGGGCGCCGCTTGCCATTTTGGGCCAGTCGCAAACCGACAAGCTCTCGCTGGCCGGCCTGCTCGAGGTCATGGACGGCATCCTTGACACGGAGAGCCGCATCGTCGTGATGACCACCAACCACCCGGAGCGCCTGGATGACGCGCTGATTCGCCCTGGCCGCATCGACAAGATCTTCAACCTCACCTACGCGCGCGCCGACGCTGTCTGTGAGCTGACTAAGCACTACTTTGGCAGCATCCAGCCGTTGCACCGCGACCGCCTGCACGAGCTCTTCGCGCTGGAGGCGCTCCGCCTCACGCCCGCCATGCTCGAGAGCATTGCCTCGGAGGCCGCCACCGAGGCCGACTTTGTCGCCCACATCGAACGCGCCGCCCTTCACGTCCTCGGCGACGCCGCCCCCAAGTCGCTGCGGTGCGCCTGATAGACTTTTCCTTCTTCTCTCGATAGCTAGCTAGCTAGCTAGCGCCAGCAGAAGAGCTACTGGAGCTACTACTAGCTAGCTAGCTAGAGCTGTAGCTCGCCAGCTAGCTAGAGCTCGTACGTCCGCCACTCGCCAAGGCGCTGCTGCGGCGACGAGTGAATAAATGTTACAGGTTAGAAAATGTTGAGTCAGTCCGCGAGGACGTTCGCGGAAGACCATGGCTGTTGCTTGCGCTCCAGGCCGGCCTGCAGCGCGTCAAAGCAGAGCTTGCGATGGTTGAGAAAGCGTTGCCAGCGGCGCATGTAGTGCCGGAAGGTGCTGGCCACGAGGATAAAGGTAAAAGCTCTGGATGAGCGCAAAGACGATGAGCAGCTGGGCGAGCTCGTAGCCCTCGTACACCAAGAACATGGCGTGCTGCGCCAGCGAGCCAAGCACCGCGGCCGCCGCGGCGTACGGGTAGGGCGTGGTCCAGAGCCGCTTGAAGGAGAGCCGCAGCTCGCCCCACACGTAGCGCCAGTAGAAGATGACGGATCCTGCCATGATGCAGAGCGCGATCACCACGGGCGAGTACTCCCAGTAGTTGAGCGTGATCAAGCTCACGCTCTGCGCCGCAGTGAGGAAGAGCCAGCACCCGATGGCGATGGCCAGGTACTGACGCTTCAGGTCGCGCTTGAGGTTCATCTCGGCCGTGGAGAAGGTAATGTCCACCTTGATGCTCGCGGACCGGTCGCGCCAGCTGCCGCGGCGCGCGGCGGCCGGCCGTTGCGACCTGCGCGGCGCAAACGGGCCGGCACCGGGCGTGGGCGCCGGCGCGTTCGACGTCGGGAACGTCGGGTTCCACGACTCCTCGTCCTCCTCGTCCTCCTCGCCCACGCCCACGCCCATCATGCCGTCCTCGCCGTTCCCCGGCGAGACGGCGCCCTCGGCGTCCTCCGTGGCGCTCGGCGGCGGGCCCGGCCTGGGGATGAACCAGTTGCTCATGGCCTTGACCAGGTGGCCGCCGGCCTCCTCCAGCGTCACGTCCTCCTCGCCCTGCTCCGCGCTCGCGCGCCGCGCCAGCGCGCCGGCCTCGCTCAGCGCCGCCGCGCGCGCGTCGTGGCCGTGGCCAGCCTCGTCATCCTCATCCTGCCCCGCGCCGCCGCCGCCGCCGCCGCGCGGCTCCGTCATGGCGCTGTGCCAGCCCCACTCCTCCGCCCGCACGCGCGCCGTCCCGCCGCCCACCCACGACATCCACCGCGCGCCGCGCGCGCGACTGGCCGCCCGCCCAACTGCGCCGAACGGGCTTTGATGCGGACGAAGAGACGAGGAGGAGGAGGACGACGAGGAGGACGAAGAGGACGAGGAGGAGGAGGAGGAGGAGGACGAAGAGGACGAGGACGAGGAGAAGGAAATGGGCACACGTTCGGGCCGACAGAAGGAAGGTCTACCGCTCTTCCCGTTCTGCGCAGCTTCGTCGCGGTCCCGGTGCTTGTAAGTTGGAGATGTTCGCCTCGCACGCCCTGTAGAAGCGCCGACCGCCACTGGCGGCACACTTATCGTAGCCCAGTGCCCGCAGCAACGTTTACCGCCGTGCAAAGCGCACATAGGCTGGCCACCGCTTAGGGCGTCCTTGTCACAGTCCGAGCCCTCCGAGAGACGCCCGCCTCCTTCCGCGATGCAGAAAGGAGTGCCGCTTCTGACGGCACCCTGGTCGCAGGCCTGTTGCTCGCAAGAATACCCGTCTCCATGCGCGATGTAGGAGGGCTGGGCGCTGCCGTGTGCGCCGTTGTCACAAATCGGGTGCCCACGCGCTGCTCAAAAGTGTCAGCCGCCACAATAGGCAGCCTTCTCACAGGCCGGGTGCTCGCAGCGACGTATGTCTGTGCCCATGCGCAGTACAGAATAGTCGGCCGCCGCTGGCGGTGCCCTTGTCACAAGCTGGGCGGGCGCAGCGATAGCAACCTCCATGCGCTTTGCAGAATGAATAAGCACCATTGGCGGCACTCTTGTCGCGGTCCGGATGCTCCCAGCGGCGCCCACCTCAGTGCGCGATGCAAAAGAAACTGCCGCCATTCCAGGCGCTCTCAACGCAGGCCAGGTGCTCGCAGCAACGACCGCCTCCAAGCGCCTTGATGAAAGGATGCCTGCCGCCGGCGGTACCCTTTCCGCAGGCCAGGTCCTAGCAGCGATGCACACCTCCATGTGCTCTGCAGAATAGACTGCGGCTGTCGCGGGCGCTCTTGTCACAGCCCGGGTGCTCGCAGCGACGCCTGCCTCCATGCGCCTTGCAGAAGGGCTCGCCGCCGCCTTGAGCACTCTTGTCGCAGGCTGTGTGCTCGCAGCGACGCCCGCCTCCATGTGCTGTGCAGAAGGGCCTGTCGCCGCTGATGGCACTCTTGTCGCAGGCTGGGTGCTCACATCGACGCCCGCCTCCATGGGCCTTGCAGAAGGGCCTGCCGCCGCTGACGGCGCTTTTGTCGCAGGCCGGGTGCTCGCAGCGT